>JARWIR010000001.1:87958897-87963897 GCA_029959085.1 Nemophila menziesii
AACACGTCATACGGGGTCTCGGAATGCTCGTAGGTAGCTCGGAGGCTCGAAAAATGCTGCGTTTGACTATCTGACTGGACCGGTGGACTCGTGGCGGAATGATGACGTGGCACGCGCCGGCCGGCGGCGGGTCTGGGCCCCCACGCGTCCCCACGCGCGGCCAAGGGTGGCGGTTGACCAGATCCACTCGCTGTTGACTGGGGCGAGTGTATTCCACTTGTTGTGCGAAAGAGGTGACGTGGCTGCTCCTCATTTGCTGGCGGTGGTGAGTCAGCAGGTCCAGTTGGAGCATTGTTGACTTGAATAAGGCTGGACTCTTCTTCTTGGGCTGCTGTTGGTGGCCAATTAATACTCCTAATTGGGCTAAGCCTTAATGGTCTTTGAGTTGAAAATTGCTTTTGGCGTGGGCCTCTTCTCCTTGAGGATTCTGCTTCCTTATGCAATTGTTGTCCACTCCTCTTCATGCTACTACTTGGGCCTGCAATAGAGGCACATGAGTTAATATTATTTGACCCAAAAATAGACTTACCTGTCCGATAATGAAGAAGCCCGTTTGTAGTGGCTGAATTGTGCTGGCGACGTGGCTCCATATTGGCCAAGCTATGTGGGCCATTGCTTGTAGTTGTTGGTGTAGCATTATGAACGTCCATATGAAGATCAAATTGGGCCGCAATATCATTGTTCTCATGAAGATTAAATTGGGCATTACTAATATTAATATTAGAGAGGCCACGAAAATTAAAAGCTGGACAATGAATATTCGCTGCTGGATTATTTGGGGGAATTCTATTATAAAGCCCCACGACTTGCTTTCTTACAAACAAAAGCCCACCTAGTAACTAGTAGTCCAATACCAACTAAACCCAGTAAAATACCTAAATAACCCTCACTCCCTCTATACACTCTCTCTATACACTCTCTGCAACAACAAAAAGCAAAACAAAAATACCCAATTAGGTTTTTGTTTCAAAACCCTACCTCTCTCTACCCTCTCCCTCTGTCTCTCACCTCTCCCCCTCGATGCCCTCCTTCCCCGGCCTCCTTCCCCCGCGAAGCTTAGAGACACCACCACCACCAAACCTGCTGAGCTCCGTGACAACCACCATCGATCCACGCTCCACCAACCCTACCTTCCCCGGCCTCCTTCTTCTTCCTTCTTCACCAACCCATCTGGAAGAAGACGACAATCCACCACCACGCTGCGAGAAGAGATCAAGCCACCACCAAGCTTTCGCCCTGCTGCTGCTTCAGATCCACCACCAACAGCAGCTGCGATCTCCGATGCAGCGCGCCTCCATTCTGCTGCAGATCGAGATCCAGCGCGCCTCCTCTGCTGCAGATCGAGTTCCAGCGCCACCGTGAACCACCGCGCTGCTGTCGCTGCTGTGGTTCTTCCATCAACGGCTTCTTCGCTGCACCTCCCACCAACCATTGCTGCACCTCCCACTCATCACCATAGCAGATCCGCGCTCCCACCACCATTGCTACACCTCCCACCATAGCAGATCCGCGCTCCCACCACCATTGCTCCCACCACCATTGCTGCACCTCCCACCGCCCATTACCACTGTTCTTATTGCCAAGCTCTCCATCACCGCGCCACCAACCACCAAGACAGCGCCACCAACCACCAAGACAGCGCCACCATCACTCCGTGCTCCTCCACCACCAGCAAAACCCCCCCCTTGCTGCAATGCGCAGCCTCTCCCCTCCCACCATACCAGATCTGACCACCGCCCTTGAATTTTCTTTTTTTTAATTTTTTTTTGGTGTCCAGCAGTTCATTAAACGTTTGGGGGTGTCCAGCTTGTTTGTTGGTCCAGCCCACTGGGGCCAGACAGTATTGTCCAGCCACATTTTGGGCTTGTATTTTTTTTTTATTCTAAAAAAAAAATCCATCCCACTTGGGCCAGACAGTATTGTCCAGCCACATTTGGGCTTGTCTGTTTTTTTTATTCAAAAAAAAAATATTTTGGACCAGCTTAGTTGATACATACTACTGTCCAGCCCATTGGTGTCTATCCCTCTATTATTTTATTTTGTCTTGTTTAAAAAATTGGATTGTTTATTTTTTTTCTTGTTTTTTTGTTTTGTTCATTGTATTTTCTACTGAAAAATTAGTCCAGACACCTTGGTCCAGACACCTTGGTCCAGACACCTTGGTCCAGACACCTTGGTCCAGACACCTTGGACACTTTGTGATACGATTAATGACTGGGAAATAAATCAAAAACAAGGACAAAACGGGCTTGTGTACACTACCTTGGACAAAAACTTAGAGAATACCGACTAATTGGACATATAAAGAAAAATTAATTGGAACTAAAACACCTAAAAAACGTTTAGTAAGAACATGTCTGTACGAAATGGTCTGGACAATATTGGTACATACCTCCTTGAATATACCGAAAAAATATCAAGTAGTCAAAGTTCAGGAAAAAAATTAATAAAAAAACGAAAAAAGAATAAAAAAAAATTAAAAAGGGTAAGAAAGTAAAATCCCAAAACCAGATTTTTTAGTTAGGCCTTAAAAAGAAGTAATTTGTAACTAGGCCTTAAAAATTCTCTTTGGTTAACATTGGGCTCCAATTTGGAGTTTCCTCGGATTATTTAAATTTGGAGGAGGAGGTTCTCTAGTGGGATCAACTTGATGGCTTTGAATAGTAGAAGAGCTGTTCCCATATATCTCACGGTTATGAACAATATTAGTCACTTCCATATTAATATTTTGAGAAATATTAATATTATGAGGAATATTTATATTTTGAGGAGACTTCTTTGCATGCGATTTAAACCATTTTTTGATCAACTTTTCTCCTTCAAAATTACCACAAGCTAATAAAATACCATCTTTTAATTTCCAAATAAATTTCATCAAACCCGAATCGCGAGTTTTCACGGACCAATCCCAAAAATCATTATCACCCAAGAAATCAATTTTCAACCAATCGATCCACAACGAACTTCTATTATCCACAACACGCCAAACGATTTTCATAAGTAAAGCTTTATTCCAAGCTTTAATATTTTTTAAACCAAGGCCACTTTCAAACTTAGGTGTACAAATAATCTCCTCCCAAGCAATAGAGGGAGACTTCCCATTCCAATAAAAATTTCTACATATGCTATTCACATCATCAATCACACAACTAGGGAGAGGAAAAATTGAAGCCCAAAAGCATATAATACCTTGTAAAACCGAACGAATGAGCTCCAATTTACCGGCATAGGAAAGACCCGAAGCGTTCCAAGATCTCACTTTCTTGCTCAACTTATCCCTAAGAGGTTGATATTCAAGAGATTTCAAATTACAAGCTCCAAGAGGGACCCCTAGATATTTAAAAGGCAACTCTCCCTTATCCATATTAGTTAAATAAATAATCCTCTCAAGCTCTTCTTGGTCTTTAATACCCACATAATAAAGATTAGATTTAAGAACATTAACATGAAGGCCCGAGCACTCACCAAATATTTGCATACTATTCATAAGAATTTCCACCGATCTCCAATCTCCTCTAGATAAAAGCATAAGATCATCCGCAAAAGCAAGATGAGTAATCTTTAATTTACCACAATTAGGATGATAATTGAAATCTTTCGTAATATTTTTCTTCACCAACCTAGAGAAATATTCCAAACATAAAATGAAAATATAAGGAGATAAAGGGTCACCTTGTCTCAACCCTTTAGCTCCTTTGAAATATCCGTGAAGACCACCATTAATAGATAAAGAATAAGAAGGTGAAGTAACACATGCCATAATCCACCCAATATATTTTTCCGGAAACTTGAACCCCTTTAAGACTTCATGAACAAAACTCCAAGATATAGAATCGAAAGCTTTCTGAAAATCAATTTTAATAGTGCACCTAGGAGAGCTTTTATTATCATTATACCCTCTCATAATCTCTTGCATTAAATGAATATTATCGGACATGAGACGGCCGGGTACAAAAGCACTTTGAGCTTTATCAATTAAGCCATCAAGAAGTGAAGTCATACGATCCGCAATAATCATTGTGATGCCTTTATAAGTAACGTTACAACACGCAATAGGACGAAAGGCATCAACGGAAATAGGATCATCGGATTTAGGGATGAGAACTAATGTTGTGTGATTTAATTGTTGGAGAAGATGACCCGAAGTGAAGAACTCTTGAATCGCCTCTATCACACTTTTTCCAACAATATTCCAAGATTTCTTGAAAAAGTGAGAAGAATATCCATCCGGGCCCGGAGCTTTATCACTATCAATACGAAAAATCACACTTTTAATCTCTTCTTCGGTCACCTCAACACATAACTCACTCCTTTGATCTTCATTTAAAACATTTCCACAATTAAATACATCATGATCAACTTGTGTAGTTTCCTCTCTAGTACCCAAAAGTCCAATATAATAATTAACAAACGTGTCATAAAGCTCTTCTCTTGAGGTAGAATCTCTTCCATCCGGAAGCTTGATAGAAGAAATATGTTTTTTCCTCTCTTTTTTTCTCATAATGCCATGAAATAGCTTTGTGCACCTATCACTTTTAAGATTATAATCGGTTCTAGCTTTTTGTTGATAAAAACTACATTCGGCATTTTCAAGGTGTGAAGCTAGCTTTCGAAGGCTTTTAGTTTCCTCAATGAGAATCGCATTATTAGTGTCATGTTGCATCTTCTTTTCGGCTTCTTCAAGGGCGTGGTTTGCTCTCTTTACACGTTCGGAGATATGAGAGTAGTGTTTTTTATTTAACTCCCTTAGATTCAACTTCAAGTTTCGGAGCTTTTTGCACAAAATAAATTGCTTAGTGCCGCGGAGTGTATCACTTGCCCACCCGGAACACACCACATCATTATATTGTTCATGCTCGGTCCACATGTTGAAGAATTTAAAAGGAGTGTGTCTAATCTCCTTTTGCATATAAAGAGTGACAATGCATGGAGAATGGTCCGTCCAAGTAGGGATAGGTAAAAATTCGGTGGAAATGAAGAGAGGAGAAGCGATAAGGCTT